>CM056169.1:27780940-27828219 GCA_029691765.1 Entomobrya proxima | reverse complement strand
TCTCTGTGCTGGGATCAAACCACGACTTTATGCCAAAAATTAATGTCGGAGTTGTTCTTGTTGAAACAAACCACATAAGTGAATATATGGGCCTGGATAGGATAACACGACGTCCTTGGGTTTTCCAAAATATCCAGCCAACCCAAATTCCAACAAGAAAAGGCTATTCTTTAGTATACGGGTCCGCGAATTTCGGGATGAAACCTATACCATTCGAAAGCCCTTGACCTGGGGAGTCGAATGACACCACTCTCGGGTGGCGCAGTTGAGGGGTTCGTCCCCCAGGGGTAGTTTCAAAACTACCTCAAAATAGCATTCCAACATGCACTCAGTGCGTCTCAATATACCCCAGAGGATCGCGGGAAGTTGGTATCACTCCTTGTGAGCCCCAGATGTTAGTGTATTAATATGTGACTGCATATTAGGGTTAGATTAGATTAGATTAGGTTGTAGCTAGGTAATAAACATAATTTTAGGTAATCGGTGAACGACTGTGGATAAAGCAATAGACCTGGCTCTCTGCTCTGGCAATAGACATCACGTTCACTTATGTTTGATTATAATTGAGGTTCGCGCGTTAGCGCGAACCGAGGGGGTCTGGGGGCGAAGCCCCCAGCTAGCGGACGAGCAGGGCCCGAAGGGCCCGTGGCGAGTCCCGCGCCCTTCACTGTAACTTGCAATGAGTATTTTCTGTAATTTTTAAACCAAAAATTTTTGCCGCGTTCACGTGGGGTAAAATGAGACACGCTTAATGTATGCATTTTGAGGCAATTTAAAAATTACCCCTGGGGGACGAACCCCTCATCTGCGCCACCCGAGAGTGGTGTCATTCGACTCCCCAGGTCAAGGGCTTTCGAATGGTATAGGTTTCATCCCGAAATTCGCGGACCCGTATACTAAAGAATTTCCCAAGAAAAGGTGAAATGCGTGACCAAGGTCGTTCATAGATTTCAATAGCTCCTGGTCCAAACGCATCTCTGTAAAAAACAGATTGTGCTTAAATTGCTAATCGCAATTCTGTTTTGAAATTATTAGAACAATTCTTACGTTCGAGTTCCAATATAAGTATCCATCAGTCGCATATATTTTCACCATAATTGGAGAAATGCATGACATTACGGTGTACATAGTAAGCAGTAAAGCTCCCATAAACTCTCGTCTCCATAATGGAACGACAATTAATGATGACAAAATGAAAAACTGCATGTCGTTTGCTAAATACCACGACTCACCGTTACACTGCAAATTGTTTAAAAAAATATTTAGCTGAACACTCTCATCATAAAAATTGCATAAAATTTTAACAAAAATGTAGTAACACACTAACCATTTCATCAACATGAACTAGATTATTAACGTAAACTAAATTTGTCCACCAATGTTGCCGACAAAATTGTTCCCCTAATTTGAACAAATACCAGTTAGGCCCGTTTCCAGCGTAGTTTTCTAGAGTGGCAGCTATGCCGATTAAAATTGCGTAAGTGGGTGTCAACCTATTACCATTAAGTGAGTGACATAGCGTTTTTTCAAGTGAGCTTCATAAGTAATACAAATTTTAAGAATAAACCGTACCTAATGTATCTATGAATGAATAAACCATTGGCAAATGGACATAATTAAGAATCGAAGATTGGTCCAAACGCAAGGTTAAATTTAACAAATGGACATCATATTTGTAATCTTGGTCAAAAATGGAACTAAAATCATGTGTCGCACAGCATATGTCCATTAACTTGAAATATTTTGCAATTAAGGCCCCAAATCAGGGCCTAAATAGTTAAATTTTAACAAACAAACCGTGGATTCGTAATCCTGGTAAAAAATGGACCTATAATCATGTGCCGCACAGCATAAATCCATTAAATTAGCGGATTCGAAAATTAAGGCCCTGATTTCAGGACCTAAATAGTTAAATTTTAACAAACAAACCGTGGATTCGTAATCCTGGTCAAAAATGGACCTATAATCATGTGTCACACAGCATAGATCCATTAAATTAGCGGATTTGAAAATTAAGGCCCTGATTTCAGGACCTTACAATCCGAATTTTAACAAACGGACTGTGGATTCGTAATCCTGGTCAAAAATGGACCTAAAATCATGTGCCGCATGATATAGATCCTATGTAAAAATGTTTGACCGTTGGTAACCTCTGACCTTTGGAGTTGACCTATTGACCTGAAATTCAATAGGGTTCTGTCCGAGGTCCACCAGAGTCTGTATACCAAGTTTGGTGGAAATCGGACCAGCCATCTCTGAGGAAATCGCATTAGGACGGACGGACGGACGTCCGGACGGCCGGACGGCCGGATCAGGATATTATAAAGAATCGATCTTCGATTCTTAATAATGAATGTAAAACATGACAACATTGAATTTTCCATTTGTTTTCTCCAACATTTTTAGTAAATTGTAGGTAACCAGTATACCGCTCATGAAAAAGAAGGTATTAACAGAAAAAGGTGCGTTGAAAATAACCATTTCCGTCCATTTGTAGATTGCCTAAAAGCATGTCTGCTATTTACTTGAATATACAGATAAATGAATTTAAATAGCGTTGGCGATTCTTACATTATTCATATTAACGAGATTCCATTGGGGTCCCGATGTAAAAGTTCCATAGGTATGACCAAGCACGACCCAAGAAGTACTAAGAAATCTTATGCCATGAAAGCAGCTCAAGCCTTCACTGGTTCGGTGAGTACTTAGCAATTTCTTGGTGTTGGTATAGAAGGAAAATGCTATTAGATATTTGTAAGGTGTGGTTTTAGCTATTTTTAACTCGGATTTGTAATGACGCTGCCAGTAGTGTTAGTCCAATTAGGATTGAGATCGCTGCACTATTTTTTAAAAATACATTAACAGAAATTTTATTTACAAAATTTGTAAAATTTACAGAAGATCAGCTTACATCACTGATATTGCGGCAGTATCTAAATCCGGTTTATGTCTATCTGTGAAAGAAAATGTAGTTGTGTATCACCGATTAAAAATTCGGAATAAAACTTGCCCACAATGTTTGTGAAAATTGTCGAATATCTGATTTTGTGCAGGTATTGTGAAAACAAGTACCGACTGATGGTAACCATGGTAGCATATTAGGCTGTGTTCCACTCATGGTTTTCTGAAAAATAACATATTTAATGGAAATGTTTTTTGCCTTAAATTGCATAGTTGTAATTCTGATGGTTTACAATTAAATCCTCGATTGACAATGATTGTTGTTCTGTGGAATTCGATACTGATTCGATATAACGTTTTTTCATAGCCTCTAAAGTATGCTCTTCGGAAGTAATTGGAACAAAATCTAGATTTACAGTGCAATATATTCCACTAAAACTGTAGCCTGCTTTTTCATCAAGTATAACAGATTCTCGGACATTTGCTTCTGTTTGGACACACTGGTCAAAATCTCCGAAAGAGTTCGTGTGACCTGACATGATCCCTTCAGGAAACTTGCCCCATGCGTCTATCACTGATTTACAAAATATATTCTTTGAACTACAAAAGTATATAATTACGCCAATTCGTTTAATAAAATATTCTGTTGCTATCCATTGGACAATAAATTATTATTATAAACAAAAATATATTTTGTTCATCATACTTTGTAACACCCATTTATTCTCGTCTTTAATAATATCATTCCAGTGTTCTGGTTTTAGTCTGGTAAGCCAATCTAGCATTTGTAGCTTACAGTCCCGTTCCACTCCATCAAAACATTCACTTTCAAGTAATTCCCTACTTGAAATATTTACTACGTGGAGATTTAAAAATTCCTGAATGTATGAGGGAAATTCCCTCAGGGAATGGCAGTTTGCACTAACCATTCTTGTTTTGCAGTTGCCGAAATATTAAGTCGTTCAAAAGGGTTTAGGACCTTTCACATTTCCGCCGTTGCCACTAGGACTTTCTTCCCATTTCGACATTCCCATCGGACAATTCCCACGCGTTTTCAATTTTCCCATTTGCACCTTTTTTCCCATTTTCTCACACGGATATATTTCCCATCTCATTTTTTCCCATTTCATTTGCAACAAAGACAAAGCTTGATTTCTTTCATGCGCGACACCTATACAACTTGCAATGAAATACATATGAGTTCGGCTTTCAGTTTCCAGCTGTGAGTAAGCACTTCTTACGCTAAAATTATAAACTGATCACTCTCCTTATCACTTCTGAATTTTAATTATTATTAACGATGTCTGAAAATAAGTGTAAAAATGGGAAAATGGTTTTAAATAATAAGCTTTATTATCTGAATTCAGAGAGTAGCGTTAGTGAACACTATGTGTGTGTGGACAAAAAATGTGGAGGTCGAGCACTAAAATCCAAAACAACGGGTGAATACAGTTTGCGGAAACCTCATTCCTGCCTGGTTTCAAAAATTGAGTAAGCTTTAGTTGTAACAATGTTGACCTCTATTGATTTATGACCAAGAAGTGCCTTTTTTGCTTAAGGATTCTGGAGATGCCAAAAGGATACTTGTGTTTACTACTGAGGACAACATAAAACAGCTATCCAAATGTGATGTTTGGGGGTTAGACGGTACTTTTGACGTGGTGTCCAAAATCTATACACAGCTATTCACCGTTCATGGAATAACTGACGACGGTTGGACATTTCCCCTTTGCTACGCTCTTTTGCCTGACAAGACGAATGGATCCTATACCTTTGTGCTGAAATCACTGAAGGAAAATACATTTGGCCACAAACTGAATCCCAAAATGTTTATAATGGATTTCGAGAAAGGTATGCTTGTAGCTGCCTCTGTAGTTTATCCTGCAGCACAATTACAAGGGTGTCATTTCCACTTCACACAATCACTAATTAGAAACCTCTATGACAAGGGCCTTAGGAACTTGTATGAAACTGATAGAAAGTTCAGTGAATTTGTGAGGATGATTTTTGGTTTGGCGTTTGTTCCGGTGGAAGACATTATGACGGCATTTGAATACATAGTTTCATTATCAAAAAACTGGAGCGAACCTGGTATCCAAAAATACATGGAGTACTTTTGGAAAACGTATATGAAGGGACATGGCTCTCATTATGCACCGAAATTTTGGAATGTGCACAACCGTGTACTTGAAAACAACCCAAGGACTAACAATAGTGTAGAGGCTTGGAATAGGCGTATTCAGGTTTTGGCAGAAGGTTCCCATAAGCCGTTGTACAAGCTCATCATGTTATTGCAGGATGAACAGCGGTTTACTACCCTCACTATCGCACAACGCAGAGCTGGGCAGCCAGTACGTGAAAAAAGATTCAAACAAACTGAACTAAATAGACGATTACTGCAGCTGTGCAACAACTACAAAACAGAAAATATGGAAGATTTTGTCCTTGGAATTTCGTACAATATGACACAGATCCGAACTTTTCGGAACAAACGTGGACAAAAACGCTTAAATTCAGTTGATGAATCAGAAGAAGTGGAGGCCTCAACAAGCCAAGTACCCTCCACCAACCAAGTACCCTCCACCAGCCAAGTCCCCTCCACCAGCCAAGTCCCCTCCACCAGCCAAGTTCCATTAAGAAGCAAAGTTGGCACCAATCCATCTTCGCTTGTCGTAGTTCTGAAGCCACGTCATTTTAATTTTAAGAAAAAGGCCGACGCTATGAAAGCTTTGGACATTCAAAACCCACCCAAAAAGTTACGATCTGGTGCAAATAACTCTGACGAAGTACCGACGCAAGTTGTTAGTGAATATGCTTTTGCGGAGCAATATAGTACGGCACCAATCAAAAGGTCTAGAAAGCGTAAAGTATATGACACTTCAAACATCAGAAGAAGCTCAAGACAAAAATTAAATTCGGTGTAAATAATTATTGTTTGATGAATAATTGGAATATATGACCTTGTCAGCTCACTCAAAATATTGGCCAATAATAAATACTCTTTGTTTTGATTTGTACACAAATGCGTTGTTTGTTTTCTAAAATTCCTTGAAAATTTGTCGTGGGAAATCTGTCCGTTTTGCATGGGAAAATTTGTAAATGGGAAACTTGTCCTCGTGTGAAAATTGTCAAATGGGAAAGTCGAAATGGGAAGAAAGTCCTAGTGGCAACGGCGGAAATGTGAAAGGTCCGTCACCCGTTCAAAAAAGTCTTTCAACAAGAAAGTACAAGTAATTTTATTTAAAAACGCCAGCAAAACCAACGAAAACATGTTGCCTTCATTTTAAGCTATTGATCATGATCCTGTTTTACTCAGGTGTTAACTTTGTCAGCAAAAATAGACTTTTATTGAAGTCATACACATGCATGCAAACACGCAGACTGCGTGACGCAGTACTTTATACGTACAAGTTTATTATCAGTCCAACGTCAGAAGAAAAAAATGTAATCTGTTCATTGTTTACACTGTATCAATCGACTATAATAATTAATACGTGATTTTATGGTAATAACTATTATTAGTTGATAATATCAATGAAACAATGAAAATAAAGTTTGATAAGCTATTTATAGAAATGACGATAAGACGGTATTTGAGGAATTTATGTAATTTGCAATATAAGCTATTTATGTTATTTTGCTACTTGTGTTTGAATGTACATGGTATGTTTTGAAACAGTTTACCTTGATATAATGACAATTATTTAACTGAACAATAAACAAACAAGCAAAAACGATATTTGAAACGAATTCAATCAAATTGCTTAGTATAGGACTTTCTATACTGATATGTTTCTATCACATTTTATTGTATACAATGTATTTACATACTACACAAAATAAAGTTGAATCTTGAATCGTGAATTTTGAGTACATAGAAGTTTTATCTTAGCAGGTTTCTATAAGAAATGTAACGCTGAGATGTTAGCAGAACACTTATTGTTAGATAAGGCTTTTGCATTTAACTCTTAGACAGCCGTAAATAGTAATGCGTCAATTCCAATATCAGCAATTGAAGTTTTGTTAATTTGTGTTTTAGCGTCCGTCCTCACCCTTTGTTTAGAAAATATTATATACTTGTTTTAGAAATATAATCTTTGCTTACTTTTGACTAGATGTAAGATGGTAAGTTGGTTTCATATCCGGTTGTCCTTGCAGATAACTTAAAGCAAATGCATATAATAAAAGTCAATGCAATATTAGATGTTAGATTATAAAGTCATGGAGTGTGCATGGGAGAAGGAGTTTTGGTATTTTTACCATTTTTTGGGCACTTTTTTCCGATTTTCGTCTAAATCGGCACACATGTACCCTTTTGAATTGTAAATTCAAAAATAGTATCATTAGGTTCCAGGGTGACGAAAGTTGCAAAATTGCAAATATTCAAAGTCATTTTTGAGTTATTAAGCTTACTGTATCTCTATAGGACAACGGATAGACAAAGAAATCTCTAATCAAAATTACCAATTTTAGACAGTCATGAATTCCTGCAACTGCTAAGTAACTACGTCGCTCGCGGTTTCTACTTGTCAGCCATCAGTAGTCTGGACTCTGGACTAGATATTTCCAGATGACAATTTTTCCAAATCAAATCCAGTCAACTGACTATAGTTACTTGATTTAGACTTTTTGTTTAGTTTCAAGTTAATTAGGTAATCTGTTTGCGCCAATTTAATATTTCCGTGAACAACGTCAACGTGGTGTGGGTTCTTCCGGAACGCCTACCAGACAAGTAGCATCAGCAAGCAACCAGGTATACCAAATCGTTGGAACTTTGGAACAATTAAAATTTGTCACATGAATAATTTACTAAGTAATTAATTTTTCAATTTTTATTTTGTTCATTAGCATCAGCAGCGAATTATCTCCTCAACGGTTTCCTCCAGGGCAACTCCACAAGTGCTTTCGCCATGTCCAGCAGCCAAAGTCAGAGATCATCTTCATCATCCTCAGCCACCAAGCATGGTTTCCTCAAGGAGGAACAAGTCAAGGTTACTTCCAGTTCTGGTCCCTGGGAATATACCCGCTACAAGTTCCATTGTCAATGTGGAAAGACGTACCACAAGCGAAAGTTCTTGGTGGAGCATGTGCGGTGTCAGCAAACTGGACGTTTATTCCGGTGTCAGGTTTGTAACAAATCTTACAACACCAACAAGCAATTGAAAAAGCACTTGATTGGAGTTCATCGTCATAACCCCGGTGAAACTTTTGGGTGTCATGGCTGTGGCAAGCAGTTTGATAGCTATGAGAAGCTTATGGATCACCGGAAGTTGGCACAGCATCCGGTTGTCAAGTTGAAGAAACCGGCATCCCCGTTACCGAAAGCGCAGCAGACGATGGAACGCTTTTTCACCCCCAAGCAAGGCTAGGGAATAATCCTAATTAAAATTAATTAAGATTGAGTTCCTATTTAATTACGTGGTTTCACTAAATTTAATGATTCCTTCAAAATTGTCCAGTTTAATATAATCGCTGTAGATTGGTGTTAAACTAACAATTTAACCATTTTGTTTTCAGTGTTCTGCAATCTGAATTATGTCATGTTGTAAAGTTTAATGCGTGTTTATTTCATATTGTCGGAATAAATGCGTGGTTTTTGTAACCGTTAAAACCAGTAAATTATATATGTGTAGCAAGATATTTATTTAATTCATAAATCAATTTGTAATACTTGCATCTTTCAGTCCCTAAAATTGAGTTAAAGTAGACACAAACAAACTGACATATATTTCAACAAGTTCTTGTGCTTTATGTCCAAAAAATCACAGAATGTCAAATGATTAGCCCACATTTATCTTTTGACAACTTAGAAAGCATTTCAGTGTGACAGTGTGACACTAGGAAGATAAATAGAGAAGGAAGATGGAAGCTTGTGTATTTAGAAGCCTAACTCTGTGCCAAACTAGCAAACCGATATTGTTGCCAATGAATTTTCCTCATTTACGAAACATTGAAAATGGTTACTAACGACGGCATTTTCGGGTTGTTGACAAACCGATTTACATGTATTCAAATGGGAAGCTGTTTGGCACAGCATTTTTACACTGTTCCACCTTCCATATTCTATTTATCTTCCTAGGTGTGACATAAGCCAGAAAGCCCAAAACTTTCAACTGAATAATTTTTTAAGTATAATTACATAGTTAACTGTTTAAAAGTAAAGAAATTCAATTTTGCAAGAGCCAGAAGCCCGACGCATACATGCCATAGTAAATGCTGTAGAGAAGCAGGTTGTGAAACAAAGGCCAAGCTGGCTTCCTACTTCCTGCTCTAGTCTTTTTGCTTTGATGTGCTCAGCTGACTTTGTTTGTAAACTCAGAGTCAGAGCTGAAGTGAAAATTGCACGAGGTGGAAGAGGAGCTTGATTAACTAACTATTAAATCAAGTAATCAGAATAATGACTAGATTCTTGTGCTAGCGTTCAGTTTGTGAAAATGGAGAGGGTGCAAGTGAACATGCTGGGAGGTGGAGAGGAGATTGAGGAGCCCCTGACTGTTACGGAGTGGGGAGGCGATGCTGGTGCAAGTGTTCCAAAGGTTAAGAGAATCTACCTCCGTAACTTTTGTGTGTTCTGCTTGAGGAGACTTCGAGGGGACCAGTGGAGGACAAGAGGTGGAACGGGGCAAGAAAATGAGGTGGGAGGTGTTCCGGAATTGGATTTAAAATCAGAGAAAAGGCCAAAATTAATAGACACTTTGAACTGGATGTGGGAGGCACTGAGGAGAAAGCGGGAAGGAGATAACGTTCCAGTGGAAAGATCTGAGCTGGAGAAAGTGCAGAGATTTAATGGAATTCCGAGATTGTGTAAATTATGTGGGGATAAGTTGCTGGAGGTAGATAACCTGTTTAGGATGGTCAGAGAGGAGGTGGGACAGTTGAGAAGATTGTTTGGGAGGTGGAATGAGGTTCAGGGACGACTTGCAGAGTTCCAGGGAGACTTGACAGTGTCGGGGTTAGCCCAGGAGGGAATTGTGGATACCTTGTGGTTCGTTAGTGGATTTCACAGTGAACTTGAAAGGAATTCGGGGGGCACTGAACCCATGAACATGAGAACGGATCCACTTCTTTTGGGTGACACTGAGGTCACAGGAGTTGATAACGTTCTTGGTAAGGTGGAGGTGGAACGATTAATTAAATGATGACTAAAATTATGATTTAAATGTAAAGGGAACGAAATTCATTATTTTCTTGTGAATTTCAGATGAACATGTATCTAGCCCCCACTCAGGATCTCAGTTAATTTTCGAAGATGAAAGGGATGACAGTGATTATGGGGATAACGCAAGTGACCCGGATTACATCAAGTCGGAAGTAGAAGAGGAAGATTCAGATGAAGCTAGTATTAGTGAAACTAAAGAACGGATTCTAGTATCTAATCAACATCAGAACGAGAAAATGATGGAGATTGAAGCTGTAAACGTGTCGCGTGTAAAACAAGATAGCTCAAAAGATACTTCTAATGATCCAGATTACAACAGTGAAGTTACTAATGGTTCGTCTTCCGAATCTCTGGATGAGGATGAAGAGTATGTTCCAGTGGCAAAGAAAACTCGGCAAAGTCTCAGATCACTGGTATCTCAACGTCTCAAAATCACAATGGAACCAAGCTGCTCACCCAGTTCGGGAAAGCAAGTTGAAGGAAACGAATCATCTAGAAAGTTAAAGGAGCATCAGAACAAAGTTCATAATTTGCCAAAGAATAAAAAGAAGACAAAAGTAACTTGTGACCAATGTGGGGTAACCGTTACTTATGCCTGCTTTCTCAGACACCAAAGAAGATGTGAAAAAGCTCGTAAAAATCCCAGAACCTTTAAAAATGCAAGATTGACCTGCAAAATTTGTGATCAGGAAGTTACCGAAAAGCATCTGAGAAAACACATGGAACTCGTACATTCTGTTAAGTTCACTGGCCTCTTTAAAATCAAGGACATTTCCTGCCGCAAGCAACATTGCGACTTTTGCAAAATCCGACTGCCCCGCGCTGAACTTTTGGGCCATTTGGAAGGTCACGTTGGTTCAGAGTACGTGCTCAGATGTCCCAATCCAGAATGCTTGTACATGTGCATCAAACATCTCAGTTTAGAGAATCATTTAAGAGGAAAGGACAGCGTTGGAAATGATTGCTTGCAAAAATCTGTTGGAAGCTTTAAACAGTACAAAAGAAAGCTGCTAACTTGTGGGGTTTGTGGAGTGGAACAAACTAATACGCTGGCTTTGCGAACTCACTTGTTACAATATCATGAAGACTTGGAGAAACCCTTTCCGTGTCCCATTTCCGGTTGCGGGATGAAATTCACATTGAAGCAGAGTCTAGTGCTTCATTTGGGACATCACGATGTTCCGAAACAGCTTGAAACGCAGCCTTGTTCAAAGTGCGAGGACAAGAAGGAGATTAAATTGGAGGAGATGGAATCTCATCTGCAAAATGAGCATGGAGAAGACAAGGTGATCAAGTGCACCCAATGCGCATTTTTATTTCCTTCAACCAGAGAGGAATTAGTGGAACACATGTTCCAGCACCGGCACGGTGTACTAATTTGTGACATTTGCGGTGATTCTGCGGGACGATTTGGCAGGCACGTGGCTCTGGTGGAACACTACTTTACTGCTCATCAAATTGGAAGAAAGTTTATATGCGATCACTGTTCAAAAGAGTTTTGGAAGCATACTTCACTGGTAAACCATATTAAGCGGGACCATAATGATAGAAATATGGACAATGATGGTAAATTGGCGCTTCCAAATGAACCAACCTTTAATTGTGACGAATGTGGTATTACTTTAAAAACCATAAGTGGTCTGAAAAGCCACAAAATTAGAGAGCATGGAGGCACCCCATACGCCTGTAAATATTGTAATGATACGTTTAGAAACAAGAATGCACTAAGGGTACATGAAAAGGAAGTGCACAGGGGAATTGTGTTACAGAAAGAGTTTCCATGTCTAGAACCCAATTGTGGAAAGGTTTTTAAAGTAAGGGCAAGGTTGAAGTATCACCAAAACTATGTCCATTTGTCCCAAAAGGGCAAATATATTTGCGAACATTGTGCTAATGCATTTACAAATTCCTCGGGTTTAAGAAAGCATGTGGACGGGGTGCATTTGGGAATTAGAAAGTACGTCTGCGATTGTGGTGAAGCCTTTACAAATGGCAGTGTTCTGAGGAGACACAAATTGATTCATACTGGAGAGCGACCCTTTGCCTGCGATTACGACCACTGTGGTCAAAGGTTTCGGACCAAGGATGTGCTTCAAAAGCATTTGGAGGGGCATCAGAGAAAGGGAGCAGATTTCAAGCCAAATGGACCCATGAAAAAGATTAGAAAAAGAGTACAGATTAAAAGGAAGGCGGAGGAGTCGCAGTAATATGCAAAGTTGTATTTTAGAAATTAGTTTGGATACTTATGGATATGGATAAATGTGTAATAATTGAACATTTAATGCCAGTTTGTTAAATAAATGAATATAATCAAATAGTTGTGTGGTTAACCTTGTTAATAATTTGCATAAGCTTTTTGGGAGTTTCACAATGTCCCAATGAGAGAGAATTCTTGAGTGAGACCACAGAATCTGTGGAACAGATTATTGTGCTTTAGTAAGGATACCACTGTGAACTGGATGTGGGCAGCGTTGCAGAGAAGAAGCCAGAGAGATGGACAGCGAAAAGAGGAGGAGAATGGGGACATCTTTAGTGTGGGGGGAAATTGGGTAAACCTAGAGAAGATTAGCAAGTTCAGCAGCAGTTGAGGCACAACTGGCATTAAAATTTTAAATAAAATCCTCCATAACTGTATTTAATACCTCAATTTCCTAAAATTTTGTAATTTTCATTCATTTACGCCACCTTGGAACACGCTTTCCCATTTCCATCAGCATTTCCCCCAATGTCCAAGCACAGCAAACAGTTACTCAAACTCTAAACGCGAAACGCAAGGTCATTCAACCTACAGAGTTTCGTAAACAACCAAAATCCCAAAATCGCTGCAGAAATCCAAGCCCTCAGAAAATGTAAACATGAAACGCGAGGTCATTCAACTTTGCATGTATTTTCATGGCTCCAGTCCAGTTGCTAAGCACTACGTCGACATAATGCATTTATACTTGTCACAACCTGTCAACCCGAGATATTTCCAGCTGCTTATTGTTTTTATTCCCAAATTCCAAATCAGTAGACAGTAGACCAGTTACGTAATTAAATTTTTATTTAGTTTCAAGTTAATTAGCCAAGCTGGGAAGTGGGAAAAGATGCACCGAGTTAATATTTTCCGTAAGCAAAGTCAACGTGGTGCGGATTCCTCCGGAGAAAGTAGCTCTCCAGCCAACGCCAGCCAGACAAGT
Source organism: Entomobrya proxima (assembly GCA_029691765.1). Lineage (NCBI taxonomy): Eukaryota > Metazoa > Arthropoda > Collembola > Entomobryomorpha > Entomobryidae > Entomobrya > Entomobrya proxima. The sequence goes on along the minus strand of CM056169.1, from coordinate 27,814,980 downwards.
AGTAGCAGCAGCAGGTAAGCAAATTGTTAGAATAATTAAAATATATGTAAAAATCGGTGACATTTAATTAACTTTCCGTTATTTCTTGTTGATTGACAGTAGTAGTCAATCGTCATCTTCCTCTTGGGACCCAGACGAAGAAAATATCCCTCCGTCATCCTCCTCTTCCAGCATCCCCGCCACTCCAGAGGAAGTTGCCTCCGCCATGCCCAGCAGTCAAAGTCAACGGTCTTCTGGCTCCTCCTCCTCATCCTCCAGTCCCAGCCGTCATGGTCTGCTCAAGGAGGAACATGTCCGTGATTCAGTTACCCGAAAGATTACCCGCTACCGATTTCATTGTCACTGTGGAAAGGTGTACACCCAGCGAAAGAAATTAGTGGGGCATGTGCGGGCCCAGCAGATTGGACGTGTTTTTCGGTGTCAGGAGTGTTCCAAGTATTTTAATACTAACCAGGATTTGAAGAAGCACTTGAAACAAGTTCATGATGAGGATCCACCTTACACTTATGGGTGTCATGGCTGTGGCAAGCAGTTTGAGAGCTTTGAGAAGCTGAAGTATCACCGGAAGTTTGCGGAGCATCCGGAGGTCAAGTTGGGGAAGCCTACGAGGGGAACCACGTTACCGGAGGGACAGCAGAAGATTACCCGCTTTTTTCGAAGGCTGGGGAATAATCGTCATTAAAATTAGTTTAAATTGAGTAAGAATTTATGCGTGTTCTTTGAAGTAATCGTTAATTATTGAAGTTAATTGGTTGGGTTATGTGATATTTTTCAATGAGCTGTTGTAATGAGTTAATAGTCCCAAGTAGCTTTAGTGAGTCATTCAAAATTAATCAGTTTTATTCAATTGATGTAATTTTGTGTTAGAGTAGCCAGTAGAATCTGAATCCTTTTGTTTTATGCGTTTGATAATCTTAAATATTAATGTCATGATGTAAAATTTTATGGGTTTTTTATTTTATATTCATATAATAAATGCGTTTGTGATTGTAATCGTTAAATCAATTATGTGAGTGATTGAAAATATTCATTTAAATCATCATGAATTAGCTCGTAATCGACGTAATCCTTGTGTCTTTCAGTTACAAAATTTACAGTTACAGTTACAGTAGACGCAGCAATATTTCCCAAAAGTTAAAAATGAATTTCTTTGTAGCATCTGCATCTTTCAAGGTTATTCTAGTCTTGGCAGCTTTCTTGGTTATTGTAGCAGTTGAAGTGGTACGACTCAACATTACTGCTTTTGAGCCATTAAAAAGCATACCATTATTTCGGAATTTTTCTTATGTTAAATGGTTTGCAAGCTAACGGTTTTTGTGTTTTGGGGAAATACTTAGGCACTTGGAAATCGAATCCCTGAAGGTCCGAATCCACATGCTCATAACAAGACGGAGGCATATCGTAGAATGCATCAACAACAAGCGGTTGGTGGGCGTGGCCAGGGAATTAGGAATAATAGAAGGCATGGCCGATAAAGATGTCATAAATTAAAACCCTCTTCTTGGACAGAACGTTGGCGAAGTATAAGATTTTTAAAAAATAATTAGTATACTTTCATGTCTTTCTTTACTCATGTGACAACTTAATACATAATTTGTTTTTCATGTTCATGAATTGTTTAATAAAAACACTTGGCATAATATACTAACCAAATAAATAAGTTTTACAGTGGAATATTCTAAAGGTGGCTATTAATTAATTCGTAATTTCTATCATAATACAAAATAGAATACCCGCACAACAACCTAAATGCGTTGCGTGTGTGGTGGCCAATTTTCTCCCATGCTGAATCCCAAAGTTTGGGACATGAAAATAATAATAAGATTTAAATCTTAAACATGGAAACTTTAACACATGTGCCCAAGTGATATTTATTAAAATTGCTTTATGTTTTAATACCTACCTAACTTATCCAGAAGTAAGAGTTAGCAGGGTTTGCGTGCTGTAATTATAGCTAATTATTGTCTGTAATTCAAAATGTAAATTTACATTATTCTTAAGTACTATAAAATTGCTATGTTTTGCTTGCACAAGATATAGGTGGAGCACATTTTCCTGTTTAAATTCAAACTGGTTAGATAACTTATAACTGACTCATTAGTATTAGTATGCATAAAGTTCAAACCATTCGACTTTTGAAAGGGCAAAGGAACTTTGCTGAGTATAATCTGGAACCTATGTCAGAATAGCAAAATGTTCATTTCTAAAAAGATTGTTCCCATTTTTGCCAAAGTTAACAAAGCATTTCCTAACTTGGCTGGGTATCTAATCTCGTTTCATGCAGAAAACAACGTTTTTAACATTCGAAATTTCAAATCCACTCGCATAGGTTACAAGGCACGCTATTTTATGCAGTTAGGACTAATACTTACGATTTTATACAATATCTTCTCCAATGCACATTTGCATTTTATAAATAGACATAACAAGCACTCCCATTTTCAACAATGGGAAATTTTAGCATTTAGCATATACCTAATGTTACTTGGCGCTTTACCCTTGGTAGCTCTGTACTATAAAGTACGATCTGAAAATACGAGAGACTATCTCAGATTTTTAAACGGGCTAATTCAAATGGAAACAGGCATAAGTGAAGACGGTATTGAAATGCCTTTGGCATCACTAAAGGTAAAAGTAGCTGCTTGGTTTCTAGCATGGAATTTGAGGATGATTGTTGGTCCATTCATTATATGCTTAACATTATGGACTACTATTAGTCCATCAATTCCCCTAAATATTGTTAGCCTTCTGTTTCCAAACGAGGATTCGTCTGACAGTTCAGGTTGCTCTTCTCAACTAACTATAATCGCATGGAAATTTATCAGAGTTTGTGGTCGCCTAATGGCAAACTATACTGTTTGGGGGATCATATCAATAACGGGCCAAAGGATTATAACCGATATGCTGTTGGGTGTAGCTGCGTTGTCGTATTTTCAAGAAACGTTTCTAAGGTTTGCCTTCTTAATTTATTTTCAGCAGAATACATTATCTACATCAAATACATAAATTATTATTTTATTCTATTTCAGGGAATTTCAAAACTTTGCCAACGTCCAAAAGTACACGGCTGCCAGGTCACGTCAACTAATCTTAAAAGAGCTGCAAACACTTGTGAACGGATATCGAGCTCTAAACATTTTAGTGGAGCAATATAATCAATGCAATACATCAATTCTGTTTCAAACTCTGATGACATCAGGAGCCATACAAATAACAACCGCTCTTATTCTTATGTATTCAAAGGGAATGCCAACTTTATTGCAACTAATGTTTGGCACAATTGCCTTTGAAATGGTTATAATCATCCTAGTAATTTACAGTTATATTGGCGATATAAATAGACAATCAGTTAGATTTAGAAAGACGTTGAAGGAAAACGTGATTGGTTTACAACGGATGAAAAGACAGTTTAGGCAATTTATTAGATCTTGCCCGTATTTAAAAATAAGATTCGGATTATCCAACTATGTGGAAAAAACTACACCACTAGTATTTCAATCCTTTTGTGTTGATAGAATTACAGATATTTTGTTAATTTTAAGGAAATAAACTTATTTATTTACTTGCTAAGTAATAATAAATCTACTATTCGATTTCCACAAAATGACTGGAAAATTAAAGGTGTTGCTTTGTCAATGTAATTTGCAAATCCAAACCGCACCTTAAGTTTGGCACATGATTTGATAAACCTTTCTAAAGTTCTGCTATACTTACGAGTTACAAATATATTTGTACGTTTTAAAGTATCAATGCATTTGCATGATTCCTTATTTAAGTCACCTGCAAATCCATATACAAAAATTATAACAAAGGCCATATCAATTGCCAAAACTCCAAAGAATAACTTCATCATAATTGGTAATGGTGCTGGGCTTAACAGAATAAGAACAGAGGTTATTTCTACAATTCCACATGATACAAATGTTTGAAAAAATATGGCATTCATGCAGCAATTATAAATTTCAACGAGTAGTTGTAGCGCCCGTTGTTGCTGCATGTAAGATAGCCAGTGATCCATACCCACGGCTATACCCAAGTGGTATTTCAGCTCAGAATGCACATCAAGTTTCCTAAATAAACAAACCTTTGTAAAATTTGAAATTTTCAAATACTTATTTACTAAAGAATTTATTTACCTGCAAATCGATTTTTCAAAGTACCACAATGATATAGTTCCAAGCAGAACATCAGTAACAACCCGATGGCCTGTGCAGTTGGCAATAGCCCAGAAAGAAAAGTTGATTGCAAAAGTGACTATGATTTTGAGAAGTTCTTGAGAAACAAGAAATGCTTCCTTTTTGCTGGACAAAGACAAAACAAGATTCCACTGCCAATCATTTCCTAGAGGGTAAATAAGATTGACAATGTTGAATGCAACTGTGGGATTGAGAGTACTCCAAAGTGAAACTACGAGACTTAGTCCGTGTAAAAAGCCATTGGTGCTAATTTTTAGATAGAATGTGGCCAAAGTCACAGAAGTAGACACAACAATTCCTTTAACATCTAAGACAAAGGACAACGTTGGGCTTAAGTATTTTTTAAATGCATTTAGCCATGTGCAACTTACCATGATTCACTACTTTGTCTAGTTGAAGAATCCCATTAAGAAATTGTACATATTCGCTTGCGTGTTTGAATCGAGCTTTGTAAGTCCTTCCAACGAAAACCATAACGGACCCAAGCAGTATGTAAGCACTGACTTTTATTATAGGAATTTCGTTCTCTTTAATCACTCTATCTTCAAGATTCTCTAAAGTGTTTTCTTTGTGCTTTTGTTGTCGTAGATAGAATGCAAGTTGTAAGAATACGATAAAAGAACAACCAAACATTACCAAATACCGCAAAATGTAACCTAAACGAACTTCTCTACATTTTCGAACTTCAAACTTTTGGAAACTTGTGTTGAACACAAACAAGCACCCAGAAAATGTCCTGAAGAAGGAATTCGAGTCTTTAAAAAGTGGGATAAATTTCTGCGTAATAAACATTCTGTTGCTTAAATTTCTAACATTTTGTTCTAGAAGCACGTTCAGTATATTATGAAATAGTAACTTTTATGACAAAAAGAAACCTTTACCCTTTCAAAAAAGTGTGTTACATAAAACTGTTTACGCAAAAGATAAATCTAGTATTGCTACGTTTCACAACAAAAACAAACACAGTTTGCGAATTGTAAATACTAAGTCTATAATTAAAGCTCAGCCTTACAATAATTCTACTTATGTCCAAACCGAGATTATTTACAGCATATTCTCAAGCCTCTTCTATAAACCCATTATTATCTTAATAGTAGTACAAATATTTGGACATGTCAAACAGTTTAGGGCAACCCACCCGCACATTCTTGTAATTTAAAACAACAACCTCTTGATATGGATTTTAACGTTTAAAGTTTGAAAACATATCGAAAAATACTTGACGTTCTTACAAAAAAATACAGGTATAAATTACATTACACTTCTAAAGATAAATTCTAAAACGATTTACTATAGCTCCGCGCGTGCAAGAAACAGAACGACATGTTTAAGCAACAAATGATAATAACGGTATCTTATCAAATATGCACGAGGTTTGTATGAATTTATCTTTTCGTCAGCATCTTAATCTATAAAATTAAATGACACTTTAAAGAGCTAAAATCATCCAGAAACAAATCAGGTTTATTAAATTGAAACCAAATTAATTTGGAACGTATACAAATATGATATGGCTACTAAATACCGTATTATTTTCAAAGTACAAGAAATATTGCAATGTTAGAATTGTCAATAAAAGTGTCTTTTTCTAAGATATGTGCTATCTATACATTATGTAATTAAATATATCCAGACAATCACGTGTATCATACACGGTGTATGTTCCTTCTGAAACGCTTACATACGTAGATAGCCTGGAATCTGGTATATTTCTGCTCGTCTGTGAACGCTAGTAAGACAATTACCAATTATTATGATAAATGCAGTAAATGTACTATTAAATCAAATATATCTTTTTAACCTACCTTCTGCTACGTTCACTAAAGCTAATCCGGACTAATTTCAGCACGCCTAAAATGCCAGCCGCAAAACAAAGTAATTCAAAAAATGGCAGCATTGTTTCCTGATTAAATTGAAAATGATACAAATTTTCCCTTTCTGTAGCATCCGGTTCAGCTTTAGGTTCCATAGGTTCCAAGGAATTTTCCTTTACTTGTTTTCTGTCAAGCAAAACTTTCCCCTTGATTTTCAACGACATCTCACTGTATTCCTCCTTAAGGTTTTCCACTCGTACTTTTCCTTGAATCAGGTTCATAAAAGCTTCAGGATTACAAGTTGATGCAACCCCACTAATGTCTATTATTAAAAGTTTGCTGTCTCGTAATAGTGCCTCCTCATTAGGAACATGTACTGATCCCACAAATAAGTCATAGCAGAAAGATTTTCCAATTGTTAAAACCCCTTCAGATGGCTGAGCAATGATAACGTTGCAACGACCAGTATCACCAGTACAGTTTCTATTTTTGCCACCAGGAAACACGACAATTATATCTGAAGAAGAATCCTTAAAACGGTAGTTAGAACATTGAAGACCCTTTGGGTCTAATTTACTGATTGGCAAATCTGGCATGTTCTCTTTGGGTACAATACCATCATCAAAGTCGTAATCTTTGTTACGTCTGCCACTTGTTCGTTGAAAAGACCAAATGCCTTGAGTAGATCTTCCTTCAAAAAGTTGGGCACAGGTGTTCAGTGTTCCAGAAGAGTCTCTTATTAGAACAGGAACGCCAACAGTTATTCTAGTGGCGACTGAAGAAATGACAAATCTGGAGTATATAATTGCTACTACAGTGAGTAAAAACATCTTGTTAACTTTGAAAAGGTTTGAGCTGTGCAAATCTAGTTTATCTAGAGCCGGTTAATTGCTTTAGTAGAGAGTACAACGAGTTCAGGTCTACTTTTCCTTATAATGAAGTATTAAATGAATTGCTGTTGCAATATACAATTACGCTTCCTATTATAAGCCGTGCACAAATAAACATAAAGAAATAGAAACTTACTTTAAAATGCATGCATGGGTTTTTTTCATAGCATTCGGTTTTGTTTTCTTAGAAATACATAAATAAAGAAATACATAAAGAACAATCAAACATCAAGTGACAATATAATGCTCAAGTTCTTGTGTCTATGCACCTGTTAAACATGCTTGATAAGACAAACTGGTAAGGTTTAGCTTGGTACACAGTCCTTATTTATTATGACAATATTTTGGAAATTCAGGAAGTTATTGCAAAATCTGCCTTACTGAAATACGAAATTATCAAGTCAGCCTTTAGGTATACCTATTGCTAATAAGATTCTGAAATGGGTTAATATTATTTACACTTAAAAGCTGCTGATATATTTATACCATATGGGTATCCAACTTTACTGCCAACATTTATGAGCAAATACATTATAATACTTTTTAAGTTACCACTAGGTATATTGGACTTAGATGAACACCTTGTGCATCAAATTATTATATCGCTGCTTCTGCAGAGGAGCTTACTAAGATGTAGTATGTGGTGAGTTTTATTTTCTAAGCCTAGCAAAAATTGTAATGAAGAAAAGATAATTAGTCGATTTCAATATTATTTTACGGCAACCTAAAAGCGTTTTTCAATTTTTGTCAACACGCAAATAGACGGCCGGAAATCAAATTCTACTTTTAAAGCTTATTAAATATTACAGCAATGTGTATTCATACTCGCAAAAATGGTTATATTACAACGGTCTTTACTATAAAACAGGCACGGTTCTAAAACAATTTCGACTTATTTAAAACTTACTCCAGCGCAGAAACTGAATCAGAAATAAACTATTCTTGATCTGCACCTGGCCTTTCCGGGTGCTATTTGTTACAATTTAAACAACAAAGTCATGGCTTTACACAAAAAATACCTGCATTCTATATTTTTGCTACTTCTACAATTTTTCTCTCAATCGGCTGCAGAAAACGGCAACTGGTATAAATACAGAGTATTTGCTGTACAACAGGCAGCTTATTTTAAGCCAAATCAGGATTTCATTCCAAAAACGTCTAAAACTAGTGTGGTAAATTTGCAAGAAATTGTGTCTATCCTCGGTTCTCAAAAATATTTTATTGCAATTGATAATTTTTATGGCGTTAACCTTCTAGAACTCACATACCCAATTGCGCTTCGCAAATATACGACAGCCAGCGTACCACTGAAACATCAAGTTTCTCCAACATGGACATTTCATAACAAACTTAACACAACCTTTGACATTATGTCTGAAAGAAGAAACATAAAAATCAGAAATTTGCCTGGGTGTACAATGACAAGCGGAATGCAACTACAGTGCGTTCAATTTGACCTTTTAGCAGTGTCTCGAATTTCAAAACCGTGGAACGGATGCGCTCAAATTTTGCTTAATGTGCCGCTACAACGAAAAAGTCAAATTGAACAATTTACAAGAGATTATCTGTTTGATTATCCAAGGGTTTTCAAGCACAAAAATTTTGTTAATGGATATTTAGTCATTTCAAGACCCTCAACAAAGCCAGAACTTATTATGTTTGCATATGAAACCCTAATCCATGACGAGCATTTGTACTTGGAAATTATAATGCAGGGTAACGATATCACAGCTAGGAAACTAGTATCCGTAATGGTTTTGCATATATTGTTAAAAGCATTTTTGGATAAAAGCCGCTCTGTTGTCTTCCCTGCAAAAATACGAATGATGTGCTTTTGTCGAAACTTGTGTCGTGAAAAAATACATTTTACAAATATTCAGCTGAAAACATTAACGGATTTGGAATCAAGCGCAAAGACACATTTAAATTGTCCGAAACCAGGTCAAACTATTTCCATTGGGAATATAGAAGAAACCGATTACGTGGAGTATGGTAAAAACCATTTTGAAAGAGAAATTTCCAAGTGTCGGGTCGCTAAAATATTGTTTAGGGAGGCACATGACGTACTAAAATTTCCTCCAGAGCGTTTAGCTTCAGCGTATGCATCCCTTTGGTATTCAATTTTTAAAAACTATAGCTTCGTTTATGAAAATCAAACGGATAAATATATGTGTGTAAATGGTAGGCTGACAAAACTTGACGCTTTGGTATGGGAAGCTGAATCTCTTATTCATGAAGTTGGTAGGTTTGATGGAAACTTGTTGCATAAAAATTATAGCGATATGATCGGGAATGCAATTGTAATAAACAATAGTATGGAATCACTGAAAATTTTAAGCTGTGGAAATCGCGGCTTGCCCATATTACCATTTCGGGATTTAATTAGCGTGTTTGACGCTAACACGTGGTATTTCTTGCTCGGTAGTTGCATTTTGCTGTCGTTGCTTCCTAGCTTACTTGGGCATGCTTCAGCAGTCAGCTTGATAAAATTGATGGAAAATGCGGGCACTGTGATTCGAATTATATTAGGGTTGGACAATTCATGCAGCTCAAATTTACTAAAGAACCACTCTGTAAGAATTGCTTTAGGTTTTTATGTTATGATTGCACTTGTATTGAACAATGCATATAAAAGCGACAATGTGTACAGAATGGTAATTCCAAGAACTCCGTTGCCATATGAAACTCTGGAGCAACTTGTAAACGACAGTTTTACAATTTTTACAAGACTTCATTACTATGAAATACAACCAGTAGACGAAACTTACGAGTATGATCCAACCGATGACAATCCACTTTTCTTGAGACGACCTATTTACTCAGATTACCGTATTACTTTTGAGACTGAAATAGTGAATTCGGATTCACATGACAACAAGGACGACTCTCTGAAAAACAGCGCAACTATGCATTTTCAAACCAAAGCAACGGTAGATGAAAACCAAAAGAAATCTAGTAAAACAAATACATCGCGATCGGAAATGCCCCAAATATTGTCCAAATTGTTGGAAAAGATAAGGAAGAATGATCAGGAAAACATTTTGTCAAGTTTGACAAATTGCAAGCAAACGTCAGTAGCTCTCCCTCAGTACCAGATTATGAAATACCTGAAACGGCTCTGGAAGATTTCCAAATATCCGGCAACAGATTATAACGTAGGGACAGAAACATTCTTTAGCGCGTTTTACAGATTTTCTTATTACAAGTCAATACCTCCATTTTTAACAATGCAAATCAGATATGCGGAAGCTTCATATTTATTTCAGTGGTGGGAAAGTTATATAGGTGGAAGTATTATTTCCAAACCATTAAAAAGTCAAGCTCCAGAGAAGCCCACTATGACAGGAAACGTGTTAGTCATATTTATAATTCTAGCTGGTGGACTTGTCTTATCATTTGGGATTTTACTGGCTGAGAAATTCACACAAGACGGACAATACATCTGGGTTACATTCACAAGGGTTAGCAATTGCATTGCCAAACCAATCAGCAGGTTGTTTTCAAAATATATAAGTAGAAATTGAAATGTATGCATAAAAATGATTTATGTTGTAATGCGTTTTGGTATCTGTCTCACTTAAATAAATTTATATATAATTGATGATATGAATGTGCCCGTCCATTTTATTTTTTGACCAAACAAAATAGGGTCTAAAAACAGAACCTGAATAACGTGTAATTGTACTTCCCGTTCTGTTCATAAAACATACACGCTTCTAACACTTAATGGTAAAGTCATGTCTCTCTATATCGATTTTAAAAAAGCTTTTGACAGTATTTCTCATGTTGTGTTATTTAGAAAGCTAATGAATAAGTTTCAAGGTAAAATTCAACCGTACATGTTAAAACTACTGCTTGACTATTTTACAGATAGACAGTTTAGAATAATTAATGGAAGCTTTATTTCTGACTATTTTGATATTAAGTCCGGGACACCAGCTGGTGCCTGCACAGGACCATTAATTTTCTCACTATTCATTAATGATATAGGTGAAGGTATAGATTTATTGTATCTTTTATTTGCGGACGATCTTGTTATTTTTACTGAATTTACTGATGTTAATGATGGAATTAATAAGTTAGCTCAATGTTTTGATAAGTTGATTAATTGGTGTACCGAAAATAAGCTGGTAATTAATGTACAAAAAACAAAAATACAGTATTTTTACAAAGAACATGATTATAGGTCAAGAGGTTTAATAGGTGATTCTATTTCACTTAATGGAGTAATAATTGAAGTAGTAGATTGTTTCAAATACCTAGGAGTTCATATTGATTCCACGTTACAGTTTGTAAAACATTTTAACATTGTAGATTCTAAAGTTAAAGTTGCTATTGCTAAGCTTAACTCCTTCAAGAGAAACATTACCCCAAATCTTTTAAAAACTCTCTTATCTTGTTTCGCAATAAGCATACTAGATTACTGTTTAGTTATTTGGTCAATTCAAACAAAACAAAAATTGCAAACCATTCAAAATAAAATCAACAATTTTCTAATTTGTTATTATCATCCTAGACTTTACAAAATGTTTAGATTAAACAAGAGGAACTTTTCTGTAATGAAGGCAAAAATTGATGTTAAGGATTTACTATCTCGTGCAGATATTTTTACACTCGAAGAACGAAGAGATCTTTCTCTACTTAAGTTCATTGATAGAAATAGATTTATTGAGATATTCGATAATTGGTTTCCATTCAATGAAGAAAATCCTTTTGCAAGATTTGTACTAGATAAAGCTTCATCCGAAAAGTTCAAAAAGTCAGTTAAATGGTCATGTCATATAATCTGGAATAAATATGTTGATCTATGTAAACCCAAAACTGATAGTAGTTTTATTAGTTTCCTAGAAAGTTGCAAATTAAAAATTATACAAAAAAGATGACTTATTATATTATACCAAAATTGGATATTATGTTGATGTTATGGTAAAGATTCTATGGATTTTAATGTAATTTTGGAATGAAGTTTTGTTAAGTACTATTATTAGTATATCAAAGCTGTCATTCATTCAATTCAATTCAATTCAATCCAAAATCTGAATACATTTGAAAAACCTGGTTCAACTTTTTTGAATCCCCGTGAGATGATCATACTCTGGAATAGCTTACCCAGTCATAATTTTAATCCGTGGGCTATCTCTTAAGAAACACATAAAAATATTCTTCTCTTTAAAAGTGAAATTGAAATGTGTCATTTCGGTGACTGACACAACATTTTTTAAAAAATGATACTTTTGATTTTGTGACTTGGAAAGAGCTTGGTGATGGTTTTTGATAAATGTTTTGATGTTGGATTGATGTGTGGTTTTGGGAAATAGAATAGCGAAGTATGAAAGCTTTTTAAGATTTTTAAGGTTAGAAACAAAAGGGAATCAGGGCTCTCAGAGCAAAATTTATACTTAAAATTAACAGTGATTAGTGATGTTTATTGTGCATGCTACATTGCGTCTGGCGTTAAAAGTAAGAAAATATCTTCAAATGTTTTACAGAAAACAGGTATTTTTAGGAATTTCCTTTACATTTCATGGCTTGAACTGGGTTACTGGTGCGTGAAGAAAGTAATCTAATCTGGTGCAGATGGCAAATATTCCTTGATTACTGCATTATTTAATATGGTAAGATGCATTCTTTCAAAATGTATTTTTTGTGAAATAAATGCGCAAAATTGATTAAAGTTGATAAATTTATATTTCTGGAAATAAACCAAATAATAAACTGCTGCTCTTTATGTTACAAAGTTTTGCAAAGCAAATAACTACTCAAACAACTCAATGTTTAGCTACGGCCAATTACTAAGTTTTTATTTTAAAGTTTAAAAGTTCATAAAATTATAACAGCACCAAAAAACAAAATTTCAAAAACAAATTTCTAATTACAGTATTAAACATGTATTATCAAATGTATTGAAACTATTTCTGTTTCTATAGAAACTATAGAACTTCCAGTTGTCCTCTTAACCCTGGAGTTGTTCCATCTCCTTGGCAATATGTGGAAAGTCTTGCTTCCAGGTAGCCTTGTCCTCAGCATCCAACCCAGAAATCCATTCGTTAAGTTGAGTCAATCTTTGCTGATTATTTTGCTCCTTGATCTTCTCAGCTTCTGCATAGCACTCAGTGTCTCCAGTCATGCACAACTTCATAGTTGGTGCAAATGCCGGAGGTCCCATCTTGATCTTTTGAATTTTCACTTCCTGGCCAGGTTGTGGCTTGGCCAAAGTAATGGCCACAAAGAGGCAGAGACAAAATGCAAGTTTGAAGTTCATTTTTGACAAAATGGTTTGCAAGAGCTTTTAGTTGTGAATTTACTAAAGTGTTCGAAACAACTGACAACTAGGAGAAACGAAGCAGGAGCTTATATACCGAACTTAATTTGTTAAGAAGACAAAGAAGATATAAAATTTGTATGGAAAACTCCAGAAAAGATAAAATATACCAGTTGTATGCTTTGCGGCCGTACCGGTACCAGTTACGGGCTTTGAAACTATAATTGTGGGTTACTAGTGCGCATAGAATACCGATCCAATCTTTCTGTGTAAATTTAGCTGAGAATTGCATTTTTTACTGAACGACTTTTCATAATAATTAAGTAGATTTTCTAAACGATAGAACAATTTTTTTACATAAATAAGTTCAATGTTGGTCATTAAAGGAAAATGAAGTGGACTACTATGCAATGTACCAGTTACCAGCTTTCACAGAGTTAAGTTTTTTCACAACTCTGTGAAATTCTGAACTTGTTTGTTAGTATACCATTTCATTTTATTAATTGGGGTAGGCTCTGCCTTGTCCAGATGAAGCATGCATATGAAGCGTAAAGTTAGATAATGATGGTGTTAATCAGTGTACCATGAAGTACCATGCCGAACAGATATCAACTTTGCTTTAAAATGAGAAATTCTATTTCCTATGTAAGTTTTGTGCTATTCAGGACTTTGGTTGATTTACAATTCAGAAGTTTGAGATTCAGTGAGAATTTTTATTTCCGTTGTTCCTCTAGCCTCTCAAAAGGTAATCATATTCACTTTCTACCACCTCTATGACCTTGAGCTTTGCTGAATGCAAATAGCATAATATATTCCCAGCAAGTAATCAACATATTATTAAATCCATAGCATTCTGCTGATCTTCATGAAAACAGTTTTTGTAAAAAATTATGCTTATTCTAATTTTGCTTGTTGCTTGTTACTTATGCATGAATAAAAATGAAAAAGTTTTAGCGAATGTAATTAATAAATTTTCTAATTTGTTTTCTGTAATCGAAGCAGATTTACATAGATTTCTGCTTACGATAAAAAAAAAATTATTATATACATAAATATCATGGTACAAGTTCCATTGTTTTTGCTTATCACGCTTACATGCTATCGTGCACTGCCGGTTTCAATAATTGGTATTTTTTCCTTTTTACGTTACAACCTTGCCGGTTTACTTAATCACAGAAGGTTTTTAATAGTTTTCAGGCAGCACAACTTTACATGTTAATTGTAATATCACTCCTGGTCCGTGAAAGCAGTAAAGTTCTGGGGAAGTATATTTTTACATTTTTCTGCTGACTTGGTTACCGGTACAGAAAGAAAAAAATCAAATTTAGAAACAGCTTTATATGTTTTATCTTACAACATCTATTCATTAAAGTTTTGTTGTTATGGAACAGTACTAGTTTGTGCAAGTTTTAGATATTTTAAACCGATCGCTGTACATGTAATATTGTAAATGCTAGAATGCGCGCGCCCAATAGAATTTTATGCATTTTTTAGGTTTATTAGATTCTGGTTTTTTTCCTGTTTGGTGGGTTATCAAGTATGGACTTGTATTATAGCTAAAGCGACAGCTTTCTTATATTAGTATATTAGTTTCTTTAAAATATACTGAATTGCTGAAATTATAGAAATTTTAAGCATTCAAACTGGTACGCAACCTTCCAATTTAAGAGTAATGATAGTGCTACACATTCATAAAAATGGTTTTCTTTCATGTAAGAGTCCATTTGTTTTTGTTTAAAAAAGCTTGAAAATATGTACCACTTACCACTTGGCATAAGCTTAAAACCAACTGAGCATTACAAAAATTATGTAAATTAAATTAAACAAGTCATGTTACCATTTTTGTAACATGTATTGCTTGACTGTGCACAACCTGGTACTGGACAAGTTATTTACCAAATAGCAGATTGCTTTACGTTAAAAAAGAAATCTCCTCTCTGTATCTTCCAGGTTTTTCACAAGTTATACCTCTTACATTTAAACCTTAGTTCATTAATTGATGCTACTACCAATTTACATTTGCTTTAATTGTCTGCACATATACTATAACTTACTACTGTAAGTGGTGCTTTTAGATTTTTTAAACGCCATAGCATACAAAATTTCTGCTAACAACACAACAATACTAAACACAGAACAAACTATTCCTAAAACAAACACGGTAAAAAAGTGATTATCATCAAGCCTCAACGGTTTCGGTTTCAAATCTTCTGGATCCGGTGCCATTTCAGTTTCACTAATAATTCTAATCCTGTCTTGCACTCTTTTTGCAGTATTTAACCCGTAAAACTCTTTTAGCCACAAGCCGTCAATTCCACTTTGGACAACCACAAGATGCGTTTCATACAGCCAATTTACATTGGGTGGATAAAAACCCCAAAATACTGAAACGGACGACAACAGCTTTTTTCCCACGTGACATGTAATCTTATTTGCAATCTTCTTTTTAGTTTGTTGCACTGACTCAATATAAGCTTCCACTTTTCTTAGAATGTGGTAGATATACAGCCAGGGCCCAAAAACCGCACAATTCTCACTAAAGGCTACTCTGTGAACAAACTCAGCTTCGGGAAATACCTGTCCTTCTGGTTTTTCCGTTACCAGTTTTTCCAATCTGTCATAATCTGTTATTAAATTTGTTACATTTCCATTTTTCAACCGAATTTCTTGATTCAGTTTGACAGTTTCCATTGCCGTTTCAAATATTTTTCTGGAATCACTGTCAAAGATAACAGTGTACTTTTGCTCTAAGAGTTCTTTAAAGCTGGCAATAGTTTTGTCTGGAATTGGTTGCATAATCAAGCTGGTTAGCAAGCCGGTATAAAAGTTTACAATAATTAAACTAGAAAACATCCAAAGTAAAAACAGCTTGGAACGCTGAAGTAATACTCGAACGCCAAAATAAGTTGGAATTGATATCAGTGCCGAAATAAGAGCCCATAAAACTGAACAAGCTACTTGAAGCAAAGGGATATTTTGAAAACGTGTATTTGACTCTACAATATTTACACTGGTTATTAAACATAGGCTAACTAAAATACCAATCCAAACTGTTGTATCAAAAGGCAGAGTTAAAGGTGAAAAATCCCAAACATTAGTACTTCCACTAAATGGTTTACTACAATACATAAAGTTGTAATCCGTTCTTAACATTGCAACGTCCATAGGCAATTCGTAGTACAAGCTGCGATGTCGACTGTTGGACATTATGGCATTTGCGTATAATCTTGGATAAACACCAGGCACAAGATTTTCACTATCGTAAATATTCTTCTCGTCAAAAAATATTAGTGTAAGATTATTGCACTTGGCTAATTCAGCAGTCATTTTAGCTAATGGTATGTAAGTCACGTTTAAATTGTAGAAATCTCGCATTCGCATGTTTAAAGTTTTAGTGCTGATTTCTCTTCTTCTGATACTAGAGGCGAGAATTTTTAGAAAACGATTTTCTTTGCCACTTTCACTTTCGCCAAGTATAGACACTGTTCGACTAATTGGCTGACTGTGTGTCATAGTTTGATTCAAAATAGCTTCAAAGGAAACATACAGTTTTAGTTGTATATCGGTAAGACTATCGTGGCATAATAAAACAGATGGAAATGTCCACTTTAATGGATATGGACTACGATGGAGGAGGTAGCACACTTTTTTAAAAGTATTGTCTCGGCACTGTATATTAAAAATGCGAAATTCGGAATATGGTATTTTTCGAATGTTTACTAACTCTGATAAATCCTGTTTCAAATTTGCGGCTTCAGAGTGTGATAGCCAGGTACGAGTGCAGCTTAAATTGTGCAAGTGTCCTTGAACTGTTGGAAAAAGATCTTTTTTGTATGCACTGCTTGCAAGGATATTAAACCCAACAAGAAAAAGACTTGTGTAGAAATTTAAAATTAGAAATTTCATTTTGTATGTCTGTTGTTGGTGGAAAAAAACTTGCTAAAAATAAGCATGATGTGTTATACATTTTCAATGAAAGTAAAATCTACAGACTACGAAATGATTACATGCATAAAATGTATTTTGCTAATAAAAACAAGAAAATATTTACATAACCATCTGTCATGCAAGTAGCAATTTGCCCAATTATTGCTTGCATAACTTTAGTTGAAAAATAGTTCCTAAACTGTCTAACACTACTAATCCATTAAATTGTCAAAACATATTTCGGACTTCAGAACGTACACACCCGAAAATGAATGATGATAACTATGATGCAGAATTGCATCACAGTATGACGCTAACATTCACAATTACTTATTGATGTAACTTTTGAATGCATTCACACTTTCACCCGAATGTTGCTTCAAGGTCATTTTGTTTGTGGGCGTGTCTTTATCGTTTTGAATTGTAAAAAAGTGTCACTATTTAATTTGAATTGTCACTATTGTAAAAGTAAAGGTTACTAAGGACAGTGCGTTGCATGATCAAGGGTCAAGGACAATTGATTATTTCAAAATGATAGAGTTGTTACAAAATTTATTAAAACGTATTAAATACCTAAGCACAAAAGCATAATCAAACACGAGATTAAGAAATTGAGAATTTCTATATTTTGATTCAGCTGCTTTTTTAGAAAACACAAGTGTTTATGAAAGTTGCTAGAAAGCTTTTGTAATGCTAGATTTGAGAAAAACCTTTAATGCTCATACAAGAGAACATGGTAATATAACAGGAATAATCCATCTTATCTGAAGCCTAAATAAAAATGGCTAGCCAAATTCTCATTAAAAACTACACCTATACAAATTGAAAGCTTGTATTACATATCGTTTTTTCCCAAATGCAAATATGCCTTCTGGAAAGGTTAATACTTTTTGTATAAATGGCATCTCTAAATAATAGGATATGATTTAATGATATGATGAATGATATAGAATTTAATTTATTTTCTAAAGAAAACTAATTGGATCTGAACCATGGACACCTTTTATCTATCCATATATGCTACCTTTCAACCACAATTATCTTATAGACAATTTCAATGTTATAATGTGGTTTTTAGCAGCAAGCAAGTTTATGGCAAGTTTATGGTTTACCATTGAATGGCTAACTTTGTGATATTGTAGCACACATATTATGACTCCAAAACAAATGCATCAATGCATTTTTGAAATCAATAAAAACTATGCATATAAATTTAAAACTTAATACTCGTGGATAGAGATTCGTCTTCAAACACTACTATCGTAACTACCAAACATAATTTCCTCAACAAGGTTTACTGCTAAGAAACGTAGAAACACAGTTCTTTATTGTATTGCTATTAACTCTTGTAATATGGAAACTATACAATGAAGTATGGTCTGTAGTGAATCTGTCGAAGACTAAAAGATTAATTTTTGCACAATTATAAAATCAATATTTTACTACCTATAACTTGGTTTTATAGTGTCTGCCACATTATATCTCACCACTAACACAGCCATATATGGCATATAGCTATAGCTTTTGAATAAATAAAGTTTTGCATAATGTTCAGTTTGCCATCCAACAATTTCAAAACTTCAAACATTATAAGAAACTAAATCTATAAAATCAGGATTTACTAAATCTATAAAAAAATTGGAGTACTCCTTTTTCATTGTATACTACGACAACACGGCTTTCCTTTTTTCTCAAAAGCCAATACAGAATCATCAAGTTCTATATATAATACAAATGTAAGATCAAGATGTATTTTATATAAATAGCAAGAAGAGGAAACTTTTTCCTTATATTTTTTGACGTCAGCAGCACTAAATATTATATTGCATATTTTCTACCCACGTCAAAGTTTATGATTCATAGATAGATTTGTAATTAACTTTGACCGTTATTTCGCATAGTCAAACTATTCATTCCAGATATCTTCCATTGAAGGCCAGCTAATCTTATGTATTAACACACAGGAAAAGTAGTACTAGTAATTTTTAAAAGAAAACTTTCAAGTAAAGTAGTGAACACATGTTTAGTTATTGTCTTGGTTCTATGTTCATTTTGACCTCTTATAACAAATATTTAAATACGAAATTATAATTTTGCATAGTTTTCCATTTATAATTTGACAATGTCAAAAGATCAAAGAATAGCGATTTCTATTCGGAATGGACATAAAAAGTTTCCAAATGATTCAAAAACGGATATTCACGTGCTGAAAAACTTTTCGATGACTGTGCCAAGTGGAAGTTTGTAAGATATAACTTTTATTATAGAAGATTCCTAGTTAATATTTACATATAAGGTAAGATACATACTTTTTGCACAGATACAGCCTTTTGGGCAGCAGAAGCTGTGGGAAAACCACAGTACTCTCTATAATTCTTGGATTGCGCAAGCTAGACCAAGGAACGTTGTCAGTGTTTGGCTGTCAAAAAGTACCCGTGTCACCCAACCGTTGGCAAAGAATTGGTTACATGCCACAGGAAATTAGTCTTTATAGTAGCTTTACCATTTACGAGACACTAATTTACTTTGCCCAGTTATTTTACACCAGGAATCATTTAGGTATTGATTATTTAAATCACCGTATTGAGGAGCTAAGATCTTTACTGTTGCTACCAGAAAATAAACGAATTGTTGAGTCTTTAAGTGGTGGTCAGCAAAGAAGGTTATCGCTAGCCGTAGCACTTGTTAACCTACCCGAGCTATTAATTTTAGATGAGCCGACAACTGGGATTGACCCAGTAATGCGAGATTGGTACAATAACAAATAAATTTATGTTATTTTAAAACTCTTAAATTTCTTAAAATTACAAATTTCTTTCATATTTTAGTATTTGGCAGCATCTAAAAAGTCTAGCCTGTGAAAAAGGCATTACAATCCTTTTCACTACACAACTTGTAACCGAGGCTACAAAGTCGGATAATGTGGGTATTATGAGAGAAGGCTGTCTAATAGCTGAAGGAAATCCACAAACGTTAATGAATCTTTTGGGAGTTCAATCTCTAGACGATGTATTTCTGCGCTTGTGTGTTGCCCAAGAAGCAGATTCCGGTACAAGTACATTTGCACAAACAAATCTATTGCTAGAGAATACGACATCGTGTGAAACTGCTACTGGGAACCGTAGTGACCGCATTCCTGTTTCAATACAACTGCAAAGTTCTCAAAGGCGGATTACAGCTTGTGTCAAGAAAAACTTCAGAGAAGTTGTTCGAAAGCCTGTGTAAGTAACTCTAAAGTATTCAAAGTATTCAAGTACAAATTTTCAAATAAATTTTGAATCCCTTATAATATGTGGTTTTACCAGGATCACGTTTATGAAAATACTTTATCCCATTGTATGCGTGTTGGTAAGTTGTATGATGGCCAAAAGATACTTAAGTGACTTATCAATGGGTATTGTCAACCATGACGTCAGCAATAATACAGTCTGCTTACAAAATGAAACCCCGACTTGCAAACCGGAATATCTCAGTTGCCATTTTCTGCGATATGTTCCATCAAATATAATAGAACTGGTAAAGTAAACTTAACTTGCTATATTCTATATTATTATCAAATTACTATAAAAAAGACATAATTCGATATTTTTTATTATGCTATTATAAGGAAATGTATAGCTCAGTTAAAGAAGCACGAAAAGCCGTAGAAAATGGGGATGTCTGGGGCTATATAACTTTTCCTGCGAATTTTACAAGCAGTTTGGAGAAAAGACTTTTTACTCAAAATATTGATATGCTAAGCTTAGAGCAATCAAGCTTGGATAATAGGATATGGAACAGCTCCCGGTTTTATGTCAGTTTCGACCAGTCAAGTAATTCAATGAACTACATAAAGTTTATAAAGAAATCGGCTAATGAAAATTATTTTTAAAAAATTAAAACATTTCATGTAATTTTCAGATAAAATAGTTTACACGTTCATTCTAAGCATTTTGGAGAATGCATATCAATTTTCTGTAAAAGAGCTTTTGAAAGCTTGCGGATTTGACGAAAGAAAAGGCGAATCTTCACTTCGCGTTAGTAAATTGCTAAAATTTTAAGGTAACTTATATAAATATAGAATAAGAACCTAAAGAACGTATTTTACTGCGCAGTATGATGAACCTGAGCTGACTGCTAGACAAATGGATTTTCTGGCACCCGGATACATGACTATGTAAGTACACAAAACTCAAACAGGAAGTATGCTAAATGCACATACATTTATTTTTCCCAAAAATATAATAATTTACACTGCATTTTCATACAGGCTTATGTTTCTAGTCCCATCACTTATCTCAGTCCGCATTATCAACGAAAAGAAGCAGGGCACCGAAGAACGATGTCTAGCAGCCGGTGTCCACATTTGGGAAGTTATAGCCGGTTTTGCCCTAACAGAACTTGTAATCATTTGCTTGCAATTAATTCTAACGTACAGCACAGTGCACTACATTTTAGACTGTGGACCATCCCCATTCAAGGATCCCATTCTGGTCATTGGCATTCTTACTATTCTCTGGCTTGTGGCTGTGTTTTCACTGGTGTATGGACTTTTGCTCGGAGTTCTACTAACAGACGAAATGCAAGCAGGACTAGTTGTGTTAAGTGTCTGGTTTTTAGTTAGTTTATGTTCCGGTGTAATATGGCCTTTGGAAGGGATGCCTACTTTTATGAAAAGTGTATTTACTTCATTGCCAATGGCTTTGCCTTTGGACTCGTTAAGATCAATGATGAATAGAAGATGGGACTTTTGGCACCCTAAGGTTTGGCCAGGATTTGCTGTGGCAACGGGATACATAATAGGGTTGTCTTTGGTAACATTGTTGGTGTTAAATAGAACAGTTCGTAAATAAATAGTTTAGAAAATAACTTTATTGATTATGTCACACGATTCCGAGTATTTTCAAGTTAGTAAGCTAACTACACTTATAGATAGTTAAAAAGAAGAAATTGACATTTGTCATTAAAACCTATGATCTAACTAAACATTATCAAAATACAAAACTATTCGCTAATTTCATCTCCCCCTTTTCTTCCCCTTCCCTCCTCCCCTCCTTTGTCACAAATTTCCCCTCCGTAACACCAACTGACTCGCCGTTCTCTCCACCTGTCCTTGATAACCCACTGTCCCTGAACCCGGAGCAGGAGTCAACACTGGCATGTCCATGTACACATATCCCTGTGCTCCAAATTGATAATGATTTTGATAAACAGCTTGATTACCTCCCATCATTTGCTGTTGATGCTGTGGAACCCCCACAACCCCAATCTCCCTTTCTATCGTTTCCACAGCCTGTTTCACCTCCAAATAGCCCTCGTCCTCCACCTCCTCCTGTTCTTCTTCATCCTCCATGCTCCATCCATCATATTCCTCTTCTTCTTCCTTCACTTGCTTCACCTTCCTCCTTGGACTACTTCGTCTCTGTCCCTTTTCACCCTTTCGTTTCTTTCCTTTGACACATTTCTTGGTCTTAATTGTCCTGCTATTAATACTAGTAACCTTTCCAGGACTTTTCTTCTTCTTCACAGGCGATCTAGATCCCCTTTCAATATAAGGTGGTAAAGGACTTAGTCCCTGTTCCTCCCTCAACCTCTCCCTTCTTTCCCTTTCCTTCTGTCTCCTTTTCTCCTTTTGTTCCTCCGTCCTCGGCTTTCGCTCCCTTGGCTTCTTCCTCAGCTTTGGCAACCTTGGTCCCTTTCTATGCACTCTTAAATGCTTTCTCCAATCCTCCCTCGTCTTAAATCCCCGTCCACACTCGTTACAATGATAACCCGGCACTTTATTGTGCATCTGCTCATGTCTGTGCTTCTGCGCCCAATTTACAAACGCCTTGTCACAAACCAGACAATTATACCGCAACTCACCCGTGTGCATTCTCAAATGACTATTTAAATTCTTCTTGTTTTTAAACGTCTTGCCACATTGCTCACAAGTAAATGCCTGATCGTTCAAATGAATCTCCAGTTGATGTCGCTTTAAGGAATTTTCACAACTGCCTGAAAAAGTGCACTGGTCACAGCTAAACTGCCTTGTGTGAATAACCTGGTGTCTTTTTAGGGTATTTTCATTCGCCAGGGTTTTTCCGCAAATTTCGCAAGTCCACTTTGTCTCCTGGTGACTTTCCCTATAGTGCCGTTTTAGATTTTGGCTGCTGTTGCAAATTTCCTCGCAAATTACGCAAACAAAGGGATGCTCCTTTTGACGATGAAGGCTCTCGTGGGCAGTAAATTCGTCGTGGTCTTCAAAGGGACAGGTACAAAAGCTGCATTTGTAAGCTCCCTTAGCTGTCCCTCCTTTTCCATACTTTTTCAAGTGCGAATTTAAAACGTGTTTGCGGAGTACACTTGCGCTGGAATAATTCTTCCCGCAATGTTCACACATAAAAAGTTGAACACCAGAAAAGTCCTTAATGTGACGTTGAATGTAGTGACCCCTTAGCCGATTCTCGTCCACAAAGCCCTTGTCACATTCACTGCACACGTGGGGCAAAGGGTTACCCTCGTGGAAACTACGAATATGCACTTTGAGATTGTACTCGTCATAAAAGAAGCGTTTACAGTTTTCCGGGTCTGCGGTACAGAAGATTTTGTTGTCGAAATTGATTGGGGTTTGGGTAAAGGGCAGGTTTAAGTCGAATTCGGAAACTTTAGGCTTGGTTGGAGTTGGGGTGGATACAGAAGCGGAAGTAGAGATGGAGGTAACCTCAACAATGTCTCCAGAAGTTGTACCATTCTTCTCCGCACCTCCAAAATCCTCCATGTCCATATCATCCCCTCCAGTAATGTCAGCATAGTTATCGTCATCGTCACAGTTCCAACTAACTTGTCCTTGATCACCTCCAGGAACTTCCGGTTCAGTTTGAACACCAATGTCCACTTGGACCACCTTTCTCGGGGTCGTCCCTTCTTTTCCCGAAAACCTTTCCCATTTCAAGCAATCCTTTTCCAACTCTGTAACATTCATTCAATCAATTAGAAACTTAAAGCTTATCAATTAAAGTGTGCTTATCATTTCCCTTTTAAACTTACTTTCATAGATAACCTTAACAATCTGGTCATAGCTAAACCTCTTTCCTTGCACTGCCTTCTGTCCCTTATCAAACTCCTCCGGACTGACCTGTAGCCCCTGCCGATTCTCAATCTGAAAGTAGTTGTCGCCCAACTTGCTATAAACTCGGTTTTGAAACTTGAGAAGGCTCTGTCGGATCTCCTCCAACTTGGTTAACAGTTCGGTGTGCTGCTGCAGGTCACTCAGGCACTCTTCACAGTACTGGGCCCTTTCGTAGATAACCTTAAAGGGATGGGTTTCCGGAATACCGAAAATTGAACACAGGGTCAAGGCGCAGTTTTCTAAGGATTTGGGATTGGTCTTGTCCTTGTTAACTTTGGTCAGTTTTTGTTGGGTGGCAGAGTCCAGAGGAGGACGACGACACAAGAGACAACGTCGTTTTGGGGTTGCCATGATTAAAAATAATTAGCAATTAAAAAAGTGTTCACATTTTCAGAGGTTTTAGGGTGATTCAGTTCAGTTCAGCTGAATCCATAAACACTTAGCTGACTACGTCGCGCCAATGATGCCAGGGCATTCTAAGACGTCTGGCTAGATGAACTTGGTGTTGGACCACCTCTCACTTTGTTCGGAGTTGCATGTTGCATGGGGAAATCATTTCCCGGAAATGAAATGAAGATGAATTGGTGATCTGATGGATTAATTTATTGATTGTGCTTTAATCTGTATTGATGACCTTAAGGAATGAAGAATTTCCTTAAAGGTCACTTGAAAATGTATGCAATTATACATTTAGTAAATACATAACTTTGAACTTTTAATCGTTGCAGAAATTGCTGCGTTTTTTATTGTCTGAAACTTACATAAATGAAGTGTAAAATGCGTTTTTTAAACTTTAAATTAGCTTTAAAAATTACAACTTTAAAAAGGTATATAAATTCTATTCTAAATCTTTCTTTTTTGATTGAACTCTAGCCCTAACCTTCTTCATGGGTCCATTTGGCTTGAAAGCGGCTCCCTTTTCCTGATGACTTATCAAATGTCTTTGAAGTACCTCCTTGTGTCGAAACCTTTGACCACAGTGGTCGTGATCGCAGGCAAAGGGTCGCTCTCCAGTATGAATCAACTTGTGTTTCTTCAGAACAGAGCCACTTGTAAAAGCATCGCCACAAATATCGCAGACCCATTTTCAAATGAACCGCGTCCACATGTGTTTTTAAACTCGCTGCAAGAGTGAAAGTTTTGGCGCAGTGTTCACAAATGTGCAACTTTTCTCCTAAATGAACCTGTTTGTGGTGATACTTCAACTTTGCCCTTACTTTAAAAACCTTTCCACAATTGGGCTCTGAACAGGGATACCCTTCCAGTTTAACCCCCTTGTGCACCACACTTTCATGTTCCCTCAAGGCTGAACTAGTGATAAAGGTGTCAGTGCAAAACCGACAACATAAATGGTTATCTCCATGCTTTCGAATCTTGTGAGTTCTTAGTTCATCCTTGGTCCTTGACCTGTAATCACACTGATCACACTGATAAACTTGTTTCCTAGAAGTATCCCCAAACTCGTTCATTTTATGCGCCCTCTTTATGTGATTCTGAAGACTGTTCAGTCTGAAATACGCCTTTGTACAATGTTCATGTTCGCATTGGAACTGGGTTCCAATCTGGTGTTCCTTTAGATAATGTTCAACAAGATTCCCATGTCTATTAAATTTTCCTCCAGCTTCGCCACAAATGTCACAAAAAAGTTCCCCAAACCGGTGCTGGAACATGTGGGCAACAAGTTCCACCCATGAAGAAAACATAAACGGGCATTTTTTACACTTGATCACCTCCTGCACCTCATGCACCTCCTTTAGATGACCTTCCATCTCCTCCAGTTTAATCTCCTTCTTGTCCTCACACTTTTTACAAGGCTGAGTGTCAACCTTCTTGGAAACATCGTGATGTCCCAAATGAAGCGCTACACTTTGCTTGAGTGAAAATTTCATCCCGCAACCGGAAATGGGACAGGGAAAGTTTTTCTCTGTAGTTTCATGCTCACTTAATAAATGAACCCGAAGACTTAACATGTTGCTCTGTTCCACTCCACAAACTCCACAAATTAGCAAGTTCCTTTTGTACTCCTTAAAATCACCCCCAGTTTTACTTCTGCACTCTGCATTATTTTTCAAATGCTCGTCCAATCGTGCTTGCTTAATGCAACAAAATAGGCAGTTTGAATTGGGACACCGAAGTACATACTCCGTCCCCACGTGCTCTTTTAGGTGCTCCAGAAGATGTCTCCGAGGCACTTTCTGCTTGCAGAGGTCACAACTTTGAAGATAATCCGTATAGTCTTTGCCTCCCATGAAGCCCTCTACAATCACGTTGTGCACGAGTTTTAGGTGACGTCTCATCGGGTTTGCCTCCAGCGTTATTTTGCCACAAAGCTCACACTTGAACTTTCGTTTCCGGTTTTTTGCAGTAGGGATCCTAATGATTGACCAGCAGGATGAGGGAGGCTTGTGATTTTCTTCCTGGTGTGTTTGGAAACTAATAGCATCCATTTCCAGTTTTTGTCCGCAATTGTCCAGTAGACAAATCAAGTATTGTTCATTGGTGGTTGGATTGCTAACGGTTAGATAAAGAGGCTTGCCAGTTTTATCCTTTTCTATTGAAGAGGTGCATCCCGGAGGGATTTTTATTTTAAGAGGTGCCGGTGGGGGTGGTGGCGTCTTGATTGGCTCTTTCGTAGAACGTGAAGCCTTTTTCTTGGCATTTGGACGTGCACTTGACCTTTGCACCTTTTTTCTTTTCCTTGGAATGTTGAAGTCCTCAGGCTCATCCTCCTCGCTACTCGAAGAAGTACCCTCACTGACTTCCTCCGAAACTGAAAAGTCAGAATCATTATCTCTGCTGTCGTCGCAAGGATCATAATCTTCATCAAATTCCGGTTTTGGAGAAACTGGGGCTGCTATTCAAAGAAACGATAGGTTTTGTTGCCAAGTTATGGACCAAAAGCTATAAACTAAAATTCATACAATTATCAT
Source organism: Entomobrya proxima (assembly GCA_029691765.1). Lineage (NCBI taxonomy): Eukaryota > Metazoa > Arthropoda > Collembola > Entomobryomorpha > Entomobryidae > Entomobrya > Entomobrya proxima. The sequence goes on along the minus strand of CM056169.1, from coordinate 27,787,871 downwards.
GAAACCTTTTTCATCTGCCATTTGTCTTGATGTAGATACGGCTAATGGATCTCTATCTAAAGCGTCGTTATCTTCGGATTCCGACAGAGGTCCAGAAAAGTCTTCAGTTATCATGGTCTCTTCTTCCTCATCCTCCGGTAAATCTGTAAAATTTCAACAAGAATTGTACATAATTGAACTGATAAGACTAGAGTTAACACTTAACTTTTTCAATAACTTCTTAAAGTATTGAGTACCACATTGAGGTTCCTCCTCCATCTCAACTTCTTCAGATTGTCTCCTAATTCTCAGTCTTCCCCAAAGAATCAACCTCCTCAACTGCCCCATTTCCCTCCTCACCTCCCTAAACAGCTTATCCACCTCAATCACTCTTTGTCCACAATCCTCACAAATTTTCGGCATTCTTTGAAACTTATTCTTGCTTGGACGCACGTCCCAAAGATTGGTATCACTGCCTGGATTACCGGGAGTGCCCCACATCCAGTTTAAAGTCTCCAACAAATCAGTCCTCCCCTCAGGGTTAACTTCTGTCAAATCTACTTCCGGCACTGGTTCAATGTCCAAAGGAGCCTCGTCAGTTGCCAACTTTCTTCTCCGCTTCCGATGAACAGGGACATTGGTTGCCCTCTGACAAAAAATGCACTGGTTACTTTTTAGATTCAAGGGATCCCCTTCCATCTCTGGCTCCTCTTTGATTTCTACTTCAACTTCCGGTTCCTCCATATCCACCACAATTAGTAATTAACAAATCTTCATTAAAATTTCAACAGGAAGTAGGAAAATAATTTTATGCATGTGCTTTCAATACAGCTCAGCTGGCAAAAGAATGTGTACAATTGGCATTCAGTATTCAGTGTACTGGGGGCCCCAGTCTGGGGCGACTTGCAACTCGGCCCATCTCCTTCATCCTTGACTTGGGATCTTGGGGATGGGGATGTGGTAAGTTGGATGGAGTAGTTGGGTAGTGAGTATTTAATTTAAATTGTACTTTTAATTAAATTCACTACATTTTTATTTTTAACAACCGATACACATTCCAAAAGTCAAAATCAACGATTAAAATTACAGCGTCAATAATAATGTAAAAAATTGTCTCTTCTTCTCAACCCTGACACTTGAGAGCCCCATGATCATAAAAAAGGTCAAAGGTCCTATCAACCCCCTCCCCCCTCCCAACCTAATTTTACGTCAATGCCGTTTTTCTTTTCATTTCCACACGTTTCCTAATCTCCTTCATGGGACCATTTGGCTTGAAATCTGATCCCTTTTCCAGATGCCCCTCCAAATGCCTTTTGAGTACCTCCTTGTGTCGAAAACGTTGGTCGCAGATATCACAAGAATGTGGGCGTTCTCCAGTATGAATCAACTTGTGTCTTTTTAGCACAGAGATATTTGTAAAACAGTCCCCACAAATTTCACAAGTATACTTTCTCAGGTCTAAATGAACCCCGTCCATGTGTGTTTTTAAACCGGTGGAGTTTTTAAAATCTTTTCCACAAACTTCGCAAATATGTTTACCCTTTTCCCCCAAATGGTCAAACTTATAATGATCTTTTAACTTTCCCTTGGTTTTGAAAATCCTTCCACAGTTGGGCTCCTCGCAGGGAAACTCTTCAGACCTGACAACTCCCTTGTGCACAACAAGTTCATGATTCCTCAAAGAAACAACATTTGTAAACGGATCATTACAAAACTGACATCGGAACAAATTTTGGTCTCCATGTTCCCTTATTTTGTGAGTTTTTAGCCCAGGCTTGCTCTTTAATACCACGCCACATTCTTGACACTCAAAAGTTTTCCTAAGTTTCGGATCGCCAACTTTTTCATGATCCTTTTTCACATGATTTTGAAGGCTACTCAGCCTGAGAAAAGTTTTCGGACAGTGTTCACATTGAAACTGCTTGCCAATCTTGTGCTTAGTAAAGTAATGCTCTGCCAAATTGCTATGTCTGTTAAACCTTCCCCCACTTTCCTCACAAATGTCACAAAGCAACTCGCCAAATCGGTGCTCGAACATATGATCTACTAATTTCTCCCAAGATGGAAACAGAAATGGACATTTTCTGCACTTGACCCCTTGTTCAACTCCATGTTCCTTTTTCAAATGATCTTCCATCTCTTCAATTTTTATCTTCTTCTTGTCCCCACACTCCAAACAAGGCTGACTTTCCACTCGTTTTGGAACATCGTGATGTCCCAAATGAAGCACCACACTCTGCCTCACCGAAAACCTCATTCCACAACCGGAAATGGGACAGGGAAACTTCTTCTCTGCAGTTTCATGCTCACTAAGCAAATGACCCCGCAAACCCAGCAGAGTATTTCCACAGTATATTCCACACTCTGGACAAGTTCTTACAGACTTTTGATATTCCTTAAAGTCTCCCACACTCTTACTTCGACAGACAGATTTAGTCAAGTGAAGTTCCAACCTGGTTTGTTTTACACACGCAAACAGGCATTCTGAATTGGGACATCGAAGAACATACTCCTCCCCCACGTGTGTCTTCAAGTGCTCCACAAGTTGCATTAGGGGGAGTTCCATCTGGCAAAGGTCGCAGGGTTGAGTATAAACCGCAAAGTTCTTGCTTCCCCAAAGGGCACCCTCCACAATCACATTGTGCTGGGCTTTCAAATGCTTTTTCAAACTACTTTTAGCAAATTTGTCCCCGCAAAGTTTACAAATGTTACCATTCTCCGCTCGTTTCCAGGGAAGCTCGTCAGCCAGTTCCTTGGCTATTGACCATTTCACTCTGGTTGCCACAGCAAACTTTTCTTTGTGCTTTTCATTCTTGTGTCGTTCGAAGCGTTCCTGATTATCAGCGCCCATAAATGTCTCCCCACAACTGTCCATTACACAAATCCAATAGTCACGGTTGTTTATTGGGTTGGTGACGATGAGATACATGGGTTTTCCACTGTCATCTCGTTTTACGGTACTGGTGTATCCTGGAGGAATTTTGATTTTCAGCGGTGGCTTCTTTTGTTCATCTTTCGACGATGGTGATGGTTCTTCAGGTCCCTTCGGCAAGCGCTCCTCTTCTTCAGAATCCTCCTCCGAATTGTCACTGTCTTCCTCTTCTTCAGAATTCAGATAATCGGGATCTTCGTCATTGTTGACACTGTTGAAGTCCTCCTCGTCCGTTTCCGGTTCAGATTTTATGGAACTTGTACATGTCGAAGTCCCAGGAACAGGGCTTATCGAAAGAGGATCTAAAAGCATTAAAATGACAGTTTAATTTCCAATTCTGATAACAATTAAACCAAAACATTAAATTTAATTGCCAACCTCTGTCAACTTGAGCTTGTCTCCTCAATCTCAATCGTCCCCAGAGAATCAACCTCCTTAACAATCCCATCTGCTTCCTCACCTCCCCCAAAAACCTATCCACCTCAAGCACCTTCTCCCCACAGTCCCCACACATTTTCCCAACCTTTCCAAACTTATTCTTGCTTCGACACTTGTCCCACAAATTGGTGTCACAACCTTGTCTTCCCGGAGCGCCCCACATCCAGTTTAAAGTCTCCAGCAAACTGGCCATCCCCTCAGAAGTAATCTCAGTCAAATCCACTTCCGGTACTGGTTCAATGTCCTGGGGAGGTTCGTCAGGTGCCAGCTTCCTTCTCTTTCCCCGGGGGACAGGGGTGACAATGGTTCTCCTCTGGCAAAAAATGCACTGATTGTCTTCCAGATTCAAAGGATCCTCCTCCTCCATCATCCTCCTCTTTTGACCCCGAAGAACCTTCATCCCCTCCACCTCCTCCTGCTTGACCACTACCACTACCCCACCATTCATTCCCAAGTACAATTAAACAATTAAAAATCCAACAATTAACCCAACAATCAAAAATTTCATCAGCCAAACAATTCCCTATTCCCTTTTGGTTGCCGCTGGCTAAATGGGGAAAATAGAGACACGTCAACTTTCTTTCTTCTTGTCAAGTCAACTCAGCTGCGGCTCATCAAAACACCGAATCTCAACCAAAATGTTTATCAAACTAATTAACTAATTGTTAATCTTCCTGATTGTCCATTCCAATCAATTCTAAATGCGGTGTAGGCACAAAATAAGGCGCATTTTAAGGTGCATGGTGCATCCAATCAATCATAATCACAATCACAGAAACGGCAGGATTCTAAAACGTCAACAGTGACCACTTCCAAGTCCAAGAAATGGGGACTCCAAAGTGGGTTGCCAGACCAGGAAGGCTAGTGGTCACCCTGATCCTTACCACTTGTCTTATTCAGGTCACTGGAAAGGATTCAGAGTGCTCCAGTGCCCCCGGGGGAAAATGTTCCCCAAGAAAAGTTGACAATGAAGCCAAGTCTGAGGAGGATGGACATGGAGGGGCTCATGGTTCTCATAAATATTCCAAAGGTAATTTGGTCACCTCCAAAAACAGTTGACATGGCAAGATCTTGACATTTAACCAATTCATTAATAATTTCAGGAGCTAATGAACTCTGGCAGCAATACCACCACTTAATTTCCACTGCTGAAGCCAAGTACGCCAAGCAACAAGTTGAAGACTTAGATAAGAAATCCTGTCAACTGTACACTGACTTGATTGCCCAGGACCTTTTTGTGTTTCGGGAGGGGATTCACAAGCACATGATTGACGCTGCCTTGAGCAGAGGCACCCTTTACCAAATTATTGGGGGGAAAGTGTACCGGGAACAAGTTTGCAAATTTCCAGCAAGATGTACAGGAGTGGAGCACTTTTTGGTTAAAGTGGCATCTGACCTACCGGATATGGAAATGGTTATCAATGTTTCAGACTGGCCACAGGTGTCCGCTTGGTTTCCGGATCCCATTCCCATTTTTTCTTTTAGCAAGGTAATCATTGAAACGTGATTAATGGTTTAACAAGCTAGTTAAAAGATTTTAATTAAGTTTTTTGGGGCTTTTTAAAGTCTAAGGACTATGTGGACATCACTTACCCCGCGTGGGTGTTTTGGGAGGGCGGTCCAGCAATAACCCTTTATCCCCGTGGACTAGGTCGATGGGATCTTCTAAGGAAATCGGTGAAGGCTTCCGCTGCCAAGTACCCCTGGAACCAAAAAGAACCCATTGCCTTTTTCAGGGGAAGTCGTACCTCAAACGAAAGAGATAGCTTGATTTACTTGTCCAGACGAAGACCAGACTTGGTGGATGCTCAATACACTAAAAATCAGGCTTGGAAGTCGGAAGCTGTAAGTTGATTCATTTTATTTTTTGGGGGAAAGTTGACAAGTTTTTAAAAAATGAATTGTCCTTTGTATTTTTTAAGGATACCCTTGGCTTTCCAGCAGCTCCGGAAGTCAGTCTGGAGGACCATTGCAAGTACAAATACTTGTTTAATTATCGTGGAGTGGCTGCCAGTTTCAGATTTAAGCACTTGTTTCTCTGTAACTCCCTCGTGTTTCATGTGGGCACTGACTGGTTTGAGTTTTTCTATCCAGCCATGAAGCCCTGGGTTCATTACATTCCAGTGAATAAGAGTGCCACGGAGGAGGAAATTAAGTAAAAAGCTTAAAAAAATCTGTTAAACTATTTATTAATCAAATTTTAATTCAAATAAACTAATTCATTGTTTCATTCAGAAGTCTTATCGAGTTTGCCCAAGAACATGACCAAATCGCCGAAAGGATTGCTAATCGGGGATTCCAGTTTATTAATAATCATTTGAAAATGAAGGATGTGCATTGCTACTGGAAGGAGTTGCTGCTAAAATATGAAAAGTTGCTAAAGTATCGAGTGACGCAGAGAGAGGGACTGATTTTAATTAACTGAATGTAACTTTTTAATGTAAAATCCTAACTAGGGATAACTGAGATTGAAAAATGTGATTGCTTTTTAATGCTTTTATAACAAATAAAGTTGACTATTGTAATTTTGGAGAACTTTAATCGTTCAGTTGTAAATTGTAAAGTGGCAGTTTGGAAACTTGGGAAAGCCTGGAATATGGCATGCAAATTTAATTACTGATGCTCCAATGAAGTCCATCGGCGAAACATGAAAGGACTTCAAGGTTTCAAGTCGCCCCAGATCGTAGGAGATCCCAAACAGGTGAATTGACAGGTGACAGAGTGTAGTGCAAGTTTAAGAAGTAGATTGGCAGAATCCAATTAACTTTTGTCATATTTTTTGCATTTGCTGTCCATATACTTAAATTTTCCTAGATTAACTAAAACATTACTATGCATCTAAATCGGGTGCAACAATCCTTTTTCATCCTCAGATCATGAGTTCATAATATGTATGCTCATGCAGCGTTGTATGTTCCTTTCTTTTCATCATCAAAAAATTTGTTTGAATTTTATTCAGCATGACCTATAAGTAACTTCGTATCACTCTGGTATCTATGTACCTTTGAAAATAATTGTTTTAAAAAACACTTTACATTCTTTACCATAAACATAAACCTCCTAAGAGATGATGAAACAAAAACAACACCAAAAGCTAATCAAAAAGACACAAAACCAAAGTTTCATTTTTGAGTTTTTCATCTGCCCCATATACTATTCAATATTATGCCTATGTATGTAGAAGTCTATGTACCTATACGTAATACGAAACATCCAGAGAAATGAATGTAAACGAAAAATCAAGCTTTGTTTTCTTCAAGATTTGTTTGGTAAAGTGGCTCATAGTTATTCTAAAAATACTACGAAAAAACTAAATTCAGTAATCGAAAAGTCCGACGTGAAGTTTCCGGTATTCAACATAAATTATTTTGCAAACGTATTACTCAGTGTGACATTTGCAGAAATGGCTTTTAGGAGTCTGGTTATGTCCGGAAAACAAGAAAATAATCAGCCAGACAAAACGAAAGACTCAAAGAACATCAAATTGAAATCGAAACGGAATTTATAAAGGCATTTTAAAAGAATCATTATAAAAACTATTTCTTTTTGTAACCTTCAAGTTAAATATTTCCAAAGAATTCT